>CM019694.1:22763182-22783182 GCA_009760885.1 Achatina immaculata
TTTATGGTAAATAACTGGACACCTGAACTGCTGAGTAACCAGTCTCAGAACAATGAATAAGTAATACACGGATTTAAAAGAAAATCTATTGAACCACTTTCAGCTACTAAAGTTTGAGACAAGACTGAAAAGCAAAAACTGGTTTGTCTATGAAACTTTTAACATAGGATAGGAAATGGTTAAATGTTCAAAGACCTGTTTTGTATTGCTTGTATCATCGACACTTCACCCTACACAAACCGAGACTGTTTTGGAGAGAAGATGTTCACTCTGTGGAGGTGGATTCACGTTCCTTTCCTAGATTTAAAGTTCCTGAAGAAAGTGAATGCATTCAAACTATTGTTACCTTTTGTTCCATTTGTGTGCCGCCGGCTTGATGCTGTTGGGGGACCCATCAAAGCAGAAAGGAGCAGCCACAGATGCGGGGATGCAGAAGTACGATGTATGTGTACGATATAAATATTAAGGCACGGTTATGGACAATCTAAGACTGGGACATCTTGGTATCGCAGCAAGACAAACATACATATTCAGAGAATATTGCGATATCCCAAATCTTGACATGGCTTTGCTCCATCGTTGACTGACCCCCTGACATCATGACATCTTCAATGACATTTTAAATCGCCCTTCTTTTAAAATTTATGTTTCCAAAATACAGAGCTGAAACTTTACTCTCATTTGATTTTACAGTCTCCTTAAAATTACAGACTGGAAATGAGAGTTGTCAGTCGAGAGCTGGAAACCATTAGGCAGCTAATGTCCAGTGGCTGAGCAGTAATTAGCGTCAGGTCTCAGGTGGATTGAGTGTGGAATGAATGTCACTTCCAGGTCTTAAGAATGCTCTGCCATTTTACAAAAGCAGATCTGCCCGCGTCCCGATACACTCGCATTACACTGGTTGATTAAACAGGCAAATTTGAAGACTGCCAATCTGATGGACAGCTGAACAGTGCTTACGACAGATGTCAAGCCTGATTCAGGGATGCAAAGACACAATTATGCCAGGGGAAAAAAACCAAAAACAAAACAGACAAAAAAAGACAAGCACAGATAATAAGGTCCATCAACAGAAAGACAACCAAATAAACCAATAAGTCAGACAGACAGATGAACAGATGGATAGATAACTACACGAAGCAGATAGCGTGAAATACGGAGAGACGGTCAGGCGCACATACAGGCAGGCAGGCAGTCTTTAAATAAACAGTTTGGAGATGAAGTTTAAGAGTAAAATAAGATTAGCCTGCAATGGGATAATAATTATTTGTTTACTCAGGAAATTACTTCTTTTAAACACTTGATTTCCATACATGACCATATTAATTTAATTTTTGTTAGCAATGCCACTTAAATTCTTCAATACACTTCTCGAAATTTCAAAAAGTTGCAAGAAATCTCCGGTGGCGAACTGAATCAGCGGATTCGAGCCAAATTTTATACGTCGAATATTTATAACTTTATGTTTTTTGGAGTTTTTTTTTTTTTTGGCCGAAATTTAATTTTATATAGTGAGTTCAAATTTTACGTTGTTTTATTCGTTTCCTGGATTCAGCTTGAGTCACGCGCAGTTGATGATGCTGTGAAGATCTTGAGAGCTAACATCGAGCTGAAGGTGTGTTGGTTGGAGCAGGGGAATAGTCTGAGCAGCAAGTCTAGATAATATGGAATACTACAAATGTCTGAATGTTCTTAGTTTGATACCTAATTATGGAGCAATGCACGTGCGTGAGTGTGAAGCGAGTCCACGGAAGCCATCACTATCCGTGACTTTAATGACGGTAATATAAACTATCCCGGACACTGCCCCATCAATTACGCGACTTTAATGACGGTAATATAAACTATCCCGGACACTGCCCCATCAATTCCGCGACTTTAATGACGGTAATATAAACTATCCATGCCACTGCCCCATCAATTCCGCGACTTAACGAGGTAATATAACCGATCCTAGATAGTGGCCCATCATTTTGCGCGACTTCATGACGGTAATACAAACTATCTATGTCATTGCCTCATCAATCTTAATACCGCCCATGTGGCAGTAGGGCCTGTGCGTTGGTCTGGGGAGTAAAGAATATAGCCACCACTACCTTCCAAGCATGCTTTAAGAGGCGACTAAGGAACTTGTGTACTGGGCCAACAGCCTTGTCACTTAATAAAAAATCTAGCGCGTGACGGAAACATTAGTCAAAACTCATTTCGGGATGGACCTCCGGAGTGTGAAGATCGTGTGACCGCTGGTGGTGACAGGAACCAGTAGCATGACAGTGGATGCACTGACTCGCAAAATCTGAGAAACTAAAATAGGTTTTTGGAATGTGAGAACAATGACTGACACTGGAAAGTTGCGACAGATTACGACAGAAATAAGGAACTTATCTTATATCTTATATCCTTCCCGTGCCGTTAAACGTCACATAGGGCTCGCAAAGTACTTCGCCAATTTTTCCTGTCTTCGGCGAGTCTTTCAACCTCATCAAAGGATTTTATGCCTGTTAATTTGGCCTCTCTTAATAATGTCCGACAGAACCACAAAAATAAGATTTTTAAGGGCATGCATCTTTCCCATCGCAACATATGCCTGTGAGACCTGGACACTTAACAAAACAGCTGAGAAGCACATAAATGCCTTTGAATGTAAATGCTATAGAAGAGTTCTCCAAATATCGTGGACACAAAAAAGAACAAATATATCTATACTACAAGAGCTTAATATTGAAGAAGGCTGGCTAGTAAAGAGGATTAAAGAGAGAAAACTTAAATATTTTGGCCACATTAAACGTCATGATAATTTAGAGAAGACCGTATTGGAAGGATACATAATGGGAAAAAGAAAAAGAGGAAGACCGAAACGAAGATGGCTGCAAGACATCGTTGATGATCTGGAAATGGATGCAGCAGCAGCAGGCCATCTTGCTCACAACCGAGAGGCCTACAGGAGTGCTGTTTGGGAGGCAAAGTTCCGCAAGGGACATGCAAAGGAATGAATGAATAATAATGTCCTCTTCAGGGTTTCACGCGGTCTGCCTCTTTTTCTTCAGCCTGTTGTGTTCCACTTGATAGCTTGTTTTGGGATTCTCTCATCATTTCTTCTCATCAAGTGACCAGCATATGTCCATCCCCTTTTCCTGATCACCCATGAGACTGGTTGTTGTTCAGTCATCTGTCTTATCTCTGCATTGTTCTTGAATTCGTCCTACTTGATGAAGAGTATTTTCCTTAGGCATTTGTTTTCAAAAGAGTCTAACTATAATGAGGATAGAGCGGACGGCCAGGGACAGGGAAGGTAAAAACAGCGACAGGAGAAACGGTGTTATTTTCAGGAAGAGAAGATCATCAGCAACATGAAAGTGTAACGACTGTCTCGAAGAAAGGTGCGGAAAGAGCATTACTGGTGTGGACACTTATACATAACAGACTGATGGACACCTTTAAATAACAGACTGATGAACACCTATAAATAACAGACTGATGGACAACTTTAAATAAGAGATTGATGAACACCTATAAATAATAGACTAATAAAAATAAGACTGAGGAGAGAGAGAGAGAGAGAGAGAGAGAGAGAGAGATTCACCAACTTTGCTATAATACATTCAAAGCACCAATCTATGACAGCGTTGAGGGAAAAAAAGAGGAATTCTATTTTTAAGTGTTAAAAAGAGAGAGAGAGAGAGAGAGAGAGAGAGAGAGAGAGAGAGAAAATACCCAAACCTGACTTTGTAATAATAATGGGAGACGTTAATTCCAAGGCTGGAACAGACAATGAAAGAATCACTGCGAGGCGCGGCCGTGAAGCAGTGAATGATAACAGAGAAAGAAGAATAACTTTTTGTGGCTTATATGACTTGGTCGATTGGAGGGACACTTCTTTCCACACAAGTAAATACATAAATTAACGTAGTATTCACCAAACGGCCGTGACAGAAACCAGACAGATCCATTAATATCATATATTAATTGATGGTAGGTGGAGACATTCCCTACGAGACGTGAAACTGAGGGGGAGGAGCTGATGTGACAGAAATCAGACGGATCATATATTAATTAATGGTAGGTGGAGACATTCTCTACGAGACGTGAAACTGAGGGGGAGGAGCTGATGTGACAGAAATCAGACGGATCATATATTAATTAATGGTAGGTGGAGACATTCCCTACAAGACGTGAAACTGAGGGGGAGGAGCTGATGTGGGTGGCGACCAACATCTTGCAGAAACTAGGATAGAAGTGAAGATTAAAGCTATCTTCTTCTTCGTTCGCTTCTACCACCCAGATCGCTCCGTGATCCTGCTGAATTTACTCATGTAGTACTCTATGTGTCCCGTGGTACCCCTGTGGTTCCCGAGAGGCCCACAAGAGATCTCCGAGAGGATCACAAGAGGTTCATAGTATCGCGGGGCTTGGGCCTGAATTCTTGGTGGGTCGCAGAAGCGGGATTGCGTGACACCGTGGTTTTCGTTGCACCAGTTTAATCTACAGTTGGACTTTCTCACCCGAAAACCTCGACGTGGTTTGGATATCAGCATATCCCCGCCGGGTGAGAGGTGGTAGACCATCCAGTCCAGCGTTGGACCTTTTCACCGGAAAACAACAGCGTGATTAGGATACGCATATCCCTGTCGGGTGAGAGGTGGTTGCCTATCTAGACTGCCCTGGTCCAGTGTCTCCGACTTCAGCATTTTGTGATCGTGGCCGCTACCCTTCCTAGTTGTTACCAGGACGGAGCTTTTGTCCAGGAGGACGAATCCTCGCCACTAGTAAGTTTCACCCCTGGGTTGAGCCGGTTTAGGCGTATTATCCCAGTATGGGCGTGTTTAGGACGTGACCGACCTCTAGAATGGAGGTACCGTGACATGAGTAGTCATCAAGTTTCACATCAAGTTTGCTAACTATGTAAACAGATGATTTAACAACAATCTAAGTTTATGAATATTTAAAGAAGTAGTACGTTTTCTTTCATTCGTGAAGTGTGTGAATGTGCTAGCCTGTGCAATCTTCAATCTTCGTGCACCTAATAAGATAAGATACCAACAATAAAAATACAATATAACATCCATATACAAATCCCTACCCCAACAAGAAATCACTTTTCTTCCCACACATTTGAAAGCTGTGAAACTTACTTATGTTCCAGGAGAAGGTAGATACAAGACTGGATGACACCAGAAGCTCTGAAACTTACACTGTTAATAAAGCAGATTAAAAGTAAGAAAGTGTGGGCAACTCGGAACGACCAGAAGAAAGATATAATGAGCAGCACGGCCATGCTAAACAAGTTAGTAGAACAACAAACTCGGACTGATAAAAGAAAATAACTGGAGGAACTAGTGAGACAAGCCGAGGGCGCAGCACTGAGAGGTGAACATGGCAGCCAACGTTATCAGTGAAAGGCACAGGACAAACAAGGTTTCTGTTAAAGATAAAATGGAAAACGCCACCACATAGGGAAAAGGGCGAGAATAAAGATGTGTCTGAACACTCTAAAAAACGCTCAATAGAAACCCACCAACAACACAGATAGAGGCATCCCTGCGGGTGAACATGGTTTAGATATAAACACAGATACATCAAGTAAAGGAGAAATCATTACAGCAATTAAAGGACTAAAAAACTGGAAAGCTCCAGGGCAGTTCAACTTGGGTGCAGAACTTTTCAAAATAGATGCAAAACTAACAGCAGAACTGCTACTGCCATTGTTTAAGGAAATCCGGGAAACTGCAACAATTCCCATAGAATGGAACAGGGGAACTACAGTTAAAATACTAAAACAGGAGACTTTACAGACTGCAACAACCGGAGAGAATTTACTATTATTCCTATTTCAAGTAAAATATTAACATCATCAACAAAATCTCAACAACATTAGATAAAGAACTAAGACAAGCAGAATTTAGACGTAATATGCGATGCACAGACCACATATTCACACAAGGAAACATTGTGGAATAATGTTCAGAATGGCAGATTAAGCTATATGTAAACTTTATTGATTTGAAAAAAAGTGTTTGATAGCGTACACAGAGAAAGCACGTGGAGAATTTTGAAACCTTACAGAATACTGTGTCATCTCGTAGCAGTAATCAAAAGTTTCTATGCCAGTTTCACTTGTAGTGTTGGCCAAAGTAATATAACCTTCGAGGCCAAAACAGAGGTCAGACAAGGATGTACCCTGTCGTCTACTCTTTTCATCACTGCCATAGACTGGGTGATGAACAAAACAACAACAGAAGTCGCCCAAAGAGGTATTAGATTGACAACGTTCTCCATGCTCGAGGATTTGTACTATGCAGATAATATAGCACTCTAAGCACATACTCACCACCACATACAGGAGAAAACAAGCACTCTACAATCAGCAAACAAGAAGGGCTGAACACCAACATAAAGAAGTCAGAAATAATGAAGGTAAATATAGGAAATCAAACAGTAATTAAAATTAATGACCAAAACCTAGCAGAGACAGACACCTTGGCAGCACACTAACACCAGATGGAGGAACAACTAAAGACATAAAGAGTAGAATAAATAAAGCAAATAACAGCTTTAATTAACCATAGAAACACCTGGAAGTCCTCGCAGTACAGTACTAGAACCAAAATAAAGCTGTACCAAAGCTGTGTGTTATCCATACTCCTCCACTTGAGCAGAACGCTGGAGAACAACTGAAAAAAGGATATGGGCAATTTATCCTCATCTCAGGAAACCTGCCTCATAAAGATTTTAAATATTTACTGGCCACAACCAATAAATAATAGAGCCCTACTTGCCCAATGTGAACTAGAAGATATGCTTAATAGCAAAAGGGGAAAAAAACCTGAAAATGGATTGGTCATGTGCGCCGTGGAGACCACAGCAACACCTCTAAAACAGCCATGAGATGGACAACCGAGAGAAAGAAAGAGAAAGTGCGAGAAATGGGTATCTGGTGGAGAACTGTACAAGCAGAAATGCATGCAGCACAGCTAGGACACGATATAAAGACTGGTCGCAGACCGTGAGAGGTGGAGAAAAATTGTTGCTGCCCTGCAAAAGACGCCACGGCGATTGTTTAAACCGATCGCCGACCAAGGACACGATTTGATGGATGATGGTAATATAAACTATCATTGCTACTGCTCCATCAGTTCCGCGACTTCATGACGGTAATATAAACTATCCTTCCTACTTGCTCCATCAGTTCCGCGACTTCATGACGGTAATATAAACTATCCTTCCTACTTGCTCCATCAGTTCCGCGACTTCATGACGGTAATATAAACTATCCTTCCTACTTGCTCCATCAGTTCCGCGACTTCATGACGGTAATATAAACTATCCTTCCTACTTGCTCCATCAGTTCCGCGACTTCATGACGGTAATATAAACTATCCTTCCTACTGCTCCATCAGTTCCGCGACTTCATGACGGTAATATAAACTATCCTTCCTACTGCTCTATCAGTTCCGCGACTTCATGACGGTAATATAAACTATCTTTCCTACTGCTCCATCAGTTCCGCGACTTCATGACGGTAATATAAACTATCCTTCCTACTGCTCCATCAGTTCCGCGACTTCATGACGGTAACATAAACTATCCTTCCTACTGCTCCATCAGTTCCGCAACTTCATGACGGTAATATAAACTATCCTTCCTACTGCTCTATAAGTTCCGCGACTTTATGACGGTAATATAAACTATCCTTCCTACTGCTCCATCAGTTCCGCGACTTCATGACGGTAACATAAACTATCCTTCCTACTGCTCCATCAATACCACGACTTCATAAAGGTAACGTGAACTAGCCTAGCTACTGCTCCATCATTTCCGCGACTTCATAACACTAATATAAACCATCTTTGTCAACAGTGCGATGCATCCTTCAACATGTTTGGCTCTTTCTTTTGAAGAGAAATGAGTTAAAAAAAATAGACGCAAATTTCAGAAAATAATACAATCTTAAATACACACTATCCAGAAGAAAAAGCCTAGAACATTTACAGGATATTACCATTTCCTGTTTATTTCCTGGTCTCTTTCCCATTTTGAAAAGTTACAGCCGAGTAAGCGTCACATGAACGAAGATAACATTCTGAAAAGTTACAGCCAAGTAAGCGTCACATGAACGAAGATAACATTTTGAAAAGTTACAGCCGAGAAAGCGTCACATGAACGAAGACAACATTTTGAAAAGTTACAGCCGAGTAAGCGTCACATGAACGAAGATAATATTTTGAAAAGTTACAGCCGAGTAAGAGTCAAATGAACGAAGATAATATTTTGAAAAGTTACAGCCGAGTAAGAGTCAAATGAACGAAGATAATATTTTGAAAAGTTACAGCCGAGTAAGAGTCACATGAACGAAGATAGTATTATCAGAATTTTCAGACGAGAAAGCGTCACATGAACGAATATAACATTATAAAAAAGATTAGAAAGGCGTTTCTCCCTCTTCCCCCCCCCCCCCTTTTTTTTTGTCCCTAATCATGATGCTGTTTAAAACAAAAAAGAAAACTTCTGGCCAGTCAGTTCTGATATCATTTTCATGTGCTTGAATTTCCCTGGAGATATTAACCCTCGTCAGTTGTATTCGCTATTCCCTCCCCCCCCCCCCTCCCTCATTTTAACGTCTCCTACCTTCTCGCTATTCTGTACACAAATTTTTTGTGTTGTCCATATCGGTATATCTAAAATGACCTGGAATCTTTTGTTTCTTCTGTTAATCCTTGGCAGGTCTTATTTCTCGTAACTGTTTATTGTTTAGATGAAATAAATAGCTCACGCTTTTATCCAGTAAAATAAAACAGACCCTAATTCTTCGTTCTTTTTTTTTAAATGATACCTTCTTCTGTCGCTGCATGACCCCAGCTGCAACAGAACACGGTACGTGTGTAACTAAATAGCTTTTACAACTGGATGTAACCTAGACTTTTTCATGCCGATTTTTCTTACTCGACTGTCATTTCAACAGTCGTTTTTGTGGGTATAATTTCAGCTCTTTTCTGGATAATTTGAACTCCTTTCTTTTAAAAGAAAAAAATCCAACCTCTTTTGTTCAAAATTTCGACTCTTTTCTTAACAATTTCACTGTGTTTTGAATAATTTCAACTCCTTATGTTTTAATTTCAACTTTCTTCTTCATAATTTCAACCTTTTCCTAATAATTTTTGTTTCCTAATTATTTCAGCACAATATGTGGCCAAATCTTTCTCCTCCTCCACCCCCCCCCCCCTTTTTTTTCTCCTACCCCCACCAGGGGCGTACCGAGAGAGGAGGAAACGGTCGCACCGCGCATAACGTTATATGGCACCTAAGGGAAATAATTCTTTATTAGCCTTGTTGCTTCCCTGGAAATTGTCGTTCTCTGAGAAATCGCCTAAAAGAATAAGCTTCATTATAATGGGCGGTTCTTTCACTTTTATTCTGTGATTGCAAATGTGGAATTTGAATAACATGGCTCAACACATAACCTGATAAATGATTTAAATAGTTTGTTTTTTTTTGGGGGGGGGAGAGGGGGCGGACTGGTTGGATGGTTAATTCCGGTCTACTTATCCGGTAGTACCGGGTTCAAGTCTCAGCAGTGAGGATCTTGTTTTCTGGTACCACCCACACCAGAAAGGCCCCCCAGGGTCCATCCAGCCTCTGGAGAAGGTAAACGCGGCCAGGGCGTGGCACTTTCTTGTGCGGGTGGTCTTGGAAATAAGGGCCTAACGTCGTAACCCCAATGTGCCTTAATGGCGTCGAAAACGTGGATTTTATCTTTTTTTTTTTTTGGCGGCCACCCCGGGATGGGGGGGGGGGACGAGACGCAGTCCTCTGGATAAATAAAATAACGGAGAGCGACCCGAAGCTAACTGCTGGAACCTGAGTTGATGTGAACCATGGTCAGAAAAGGCAAACGGGCCCCTCCGGAAACAGACAGTACTCTTGCCAAGTGAATAGGGACTGCAACTGGAAGGCGAAACCGGCCCTAAAAATACACCGAGCCGAGTAGGATGTGTTGGAGTACACAGAGCTTAAGAGCTGTCGTCATCGTGGGTCTGCAGGCTGGGTAGTTTTTTTTTAAATTTTGCCCCAACAGAAGAGGTGAAAAAAAAAAACCGCTGACCCTATACAGATTCGAACCAGGGATTCCGGATGAGAAACCGGTCTTCAAAGCGGACAGCCACGCTGGTTTCTTGAATGGTGGTCTTTTTTTTAAAAAAAATTAGATGTCTTAAGCTTTTGATACTTTCTACACCCAAATCACAGATTTATTAGGATCTACGGGAATATCTATCCCCCTTCCCCCACTGTGTTGTAAGCTAAACTGTCTCATACTTTCCTATTCCCTTTCTGAACACTAACTTACAACTGAACACCACCCGTGGATCATCCCACCCAGCTTTCCATGTCTGCTTTCACGAAGCCAAGCTCTACTGGTCTATACAGAAATTACCACAAAAAAGTGCCCAGTCACTAGTGCAGTCACTAGCGCAGTTTCTAATCCGTCGTTTTATTTATTCTGCTTGCTTCTTCTAGCGCTGGGTCTCACAACGGCCGCTCCTGTCACTCCTGTCATTCATGCTACTCCTGCCACTCCTGCTACTTCTGTCACTCCTGCCACTCCTGCTTGTCCTGCCTCTCCTGCCACTCCTGCCTCTCCTGCCACTCCTGCCTCTCCTGCCACTCTTGTCACTCCTGCCTCTCCTGCCACTCCTGCCTCTCCTGCCACTCCTGCCTCTCCTGCCACTCTTGTCACTCCTGCCTCTCCTGCCACTCCTGCCTCTCCTGCCACTCTTGTCACTCCTGCCTCTCCTGCCACTCCTGCCACTCCTGCTACTCCTGCCACTCCTGCCACAGCCTGAATATCCCCGGTTCAGGGAGAAGGAAAAGTAGTAAAAGCTGCCAATAAGAGATAAGAACAGTGTGATGTTCAAGAGAAGTAGCATGTTATAAGAGATAAGAAAAGAGTGATGTTCAAGAGAAGTAGCATGTTATAAGAGATAAGAACAGTGTGATGTTCAAGAGAAGTAGCATGTTATAAGAGATAAGAAAAGTGTGATGTTCAAGAGAAGTAGCATGTTATAAGAGATAAGAAAAGTGTGATGTTCAAGAGAAGTAGCATGTTATAAGAGATAAGAACAGTGTGATGTTCAAGAGAAGTAGCATGTTATAAGAGATAAGAACAGCGTGATGTTCAAGAGGAGTAGCATGTTATAAGAGATAAGAACAGCGTGATGTTCAAGAGGAGTAGCATGTTATAGGACATAAAAACAGTGAAATGTTCTAAGATGTAAAAATAGTAAAATGCTCAAAGAGATTAAAAACAATGATATGGCGTAAGAGATAAAAACAGTGAAATATTGTCTCATAGAGACAAGCTTGTTTCAGGCAAGGAAGAGGATCAAGAGATCATATATTCAATATAAAATTAATAATAGAGAAATCCGGAGAGTTTAATGTGAATCTATATTTATCCTTTATAGACTACTCAAAGGCATTTGATTGTGTACAACACCAGAAACTTTGGGAAATAATGGAAAAAAATAGAATTTCCAACACATTTGATACAATTAACATCACTGTTGTATCTAGACGAACAGGCGGAAGTAAGAATAAATGGTGAAACAACAACTTGGTTTGACATAAAAAGAAAACGGGTCCGTCAGAGGTGTATATTGTCGCCTTACTTATTTAACTTGTACACTGAAAATATAATGAGAAATGTTAGAGAAGATGTAGACAAAGAATATTACGATGCCATAACAATTGGATGTTATGAAATACCAGAGATTAGATATGCTGATGACACAACACAAAAAGGAATTGAAAAACTAATTATGTCAGTCCGTAAGAACAGCGAAGAGCAAAACCTCTATCTTAATGCGAAGAAAACTAAATTGATGACTGCTGACAAAACAAACAAGGCAGCTGAAATATGTATCAATGAGGACAAACTGGAAGAAGTGGAGAGTTTTGAATATCTTGGATCACTACTAACTAATAATGGAGATACAAAGAGGGAAATTAAAAGGAGGACATCTATCGCTCTTCAGAAAGTAAAAGAACTAAATAATCTGTGGAGAGGAACAGACACAATCACAAAAATAAGATTTTTAAGGGCATGCATCTTTCCCATCGCAACATATGCCTGTGAGACCTGGACACTTAACAAAACAGCTGAGAAACACATATATGCCTTTGAATGTAAATGCTACAGAAGAGTTCTTCAAATACAATGGACACAAAAAAGAACAAATATATCCATACTACAAGAACTTAATATTGAAGAAGGCTGGGTAGTAAAGAGGATTAAAGAGAGAAAACTTAATATTTTTGACACATTAAACGTCATGATAATCTAGAGAAGACCGTCTTGGAAGGGTACATAATGGGAAAAAGAGAGGAAGACCAAAGCGAAGACGGCTGCAAGACACTGTTGATGATCTGCAAATGGATACATCAGTAGAAGGCCATCTTGCTCACAACCGAGAGGCCTTCAGGAGTGCTGTTAGGGAGGCAAAGTTCCGCAAGGGACATGCAAATGGATGAATGAAGAGAAAAAAAAAAAAGAGCAAAATGTTGTATGAGATAAAAAAAACCCAGTGAAATGATCATGAGCATTGACGTGTTCTAAGAGATAAAAACAGTGAAATGTTCTAAGATAAAAGAATAGCAAAATGTTCTATGAAATAAAACAGTGAAATGTTCTATAATAAAATATTCTAAGACGTAGCAGTAAAATCTAGTTAAAGCTGGGGCGACCATCCCCAACCCAGCCAGTCACAGGCGGCGGATGGTGAAAACCACCGGAAGCAGTAGAAATGTGGTTTATTGTTGCGAATTCCCGGAACAGCAAAAATAAATAATGAAGAATGTATGAGAAAAGCGGGAGAGACAAAAAATCTTGTCAAAATAATAAGAGAGAGACAATCTACTTTCATAGGACATGAACTGAGAAGAGGGGGCATTGAAATTATTATAACAACAGGAAAAATAGAGGGAAGAAGAGCCTAGGGAAAATTGAGAGAAATGATACTGGACAGTGACGAGATGGTGTGAGAGGAGATCACCAACTGAGCTGATGGTCTGCATGAAGGACCGTGTAGTCCGGATAAACATTAATACCCAACGCCAGTCGGCACGGCACATGATGATGATGATGATGATGATGATGATGATAGTAAAATATTCTAAAAGATAGGAACACCAAAATGTTCTAAGAGACAAGAACAGTAAATATTCTAAGAGATAAGAATGGTGAAATGTTCTAAGAGATAAAAAAAAGTAAAATATTCTAAGAGACAAGAACAGTGGAATGCTCTAAGAGATAAAAACGGTGAAATGTTCTGAGATATAATAACCATGAACGAGATAAGAATGGTGAAATATTTTAAGAAATAAGAATTGCTAATTTTCCTTCTCTTCCCCCCTTCCCCCCCCCCTCTCTCTCTCTCTCTCCTCTCTCTCTCTCTCTCTCTTTCTCTTTAACTTGAATCCGTCTAACTACTGTACTAGAACCAGTTTTACCGCAGCCACTATCACATGTAACCTGGTATGAGAAGGAATTTCACATATATAAGTACTCAAAGAGGCCGGAAAATGGTAGATGATGTCGATGAGGATAGATTTAATTATGACGAAGAAGAACTGACTTTAATAAATTTATCTATGTAGACAAAGGAGGCATTGCTTCCAGGGCTTGCTAACAATCTTTGATAAAGATGAGAGGATAGATTTTTTTTTAAAAACTGATTTCTCTCGCTGAAAAACTCCCAGCGTTTGCATACTGGAGAAATTGTCCCCCAGCTTTACACTGTGTAATTATAAGTGTAATGAGAATATCACTTGGCGGGTACAACCGTAACAACTTAAGATATGCAGACGACACAGTTATGATTGTTAAAAGTGAAGGGGAGATACAGGCTCTTCTGGACAACATGGTCCCGTTAGAGTAAGAATAAAGGTCTCAGCCTGAACAAAAATAAGGCTGAAGTGATGGTCATCTCAAAGAAAATACCACCAAATTGTAGCATTACCATCGATGGCACAAATCTGAAACAAAGTTGATGGATTCAAGTACTTGGGAACGATTATAACAACTGATGGGAAATGTCACAATGAAATAAAAAGCAGATGTGGTCAGGCCAAGTCAGCATTCCAGAAAATGAGACACATCTTGTGCAACAGATCCATATCAATGGAAACAAGAATCTGAGTACTTAAATGTTACATCGAGCCAGTTCTGTTTGATGGGTGTGAAGCATGGTCTATGAATAAGAGAGTACAGCGAGAAATGGAGGCCATGGAAATGTTTATAAGAAGGATGTTGAAGGTGCAGCAGCAGCAGGCCATCCTGCTTATAACCGAGAGGCCTACAGGAGAGCTGTTTGGGAGGCAAAGTTCCGCAAGGGACATGCAAATGAATGAATGAATGAATGTTGAAGGTACCATCACAGCAAAGAAAACCGATGAAGAAGTCTCAAGAAAGGCTGGAGTTAAAAAGCAAATTATAACAAAGATCAGAGCCAGACAAACGAGATTTATAGGACATTTCCTGAGAAGAGGAAAATTGGAACACATTGTGGCAAGTGGAAAAATTGAGGGAAGGAGAGACAGAGGAAGACAAAGAGAGAGATAGAAGTTACTGGATGGGCTGTCAGTGTGGGTAGGAAGAAAGTCACCGGCGGATCTCATAATCAAGTCTAAAGACAGGCGTGGAGAGAAATGATCGTCTACGCCCAAGCATGGCACTTAATAATAATAATAATAATGAGAAAACAGTCAACTCTTCTTTTATGTGTGTGTGTGTGTGTTTTACGAAAGAGAAACACGAAAAGAGAAGAAAGATGAACACAGTATGGAGTCCTGATCAAAACACGCCAGTGTGAAAAGATAGTGCACTTCGCCATGAAACGTCAAACCTGGAGGGTTTTTTTTTAATTTAGCTTTTTGCATTTAATCATAAACTGTGAAAAGGCATGATCACCGAGTCCACCCTTCCAGGACACGTCATAATTATTAGAATTTTTCTTCATCAACAACAGGTTTCTATTGGCAACGGTATTGTTTAAGACAATATATCATTATAAATTATTGTTTTGTCCTATCTGAGACGTTGAACAGCGTTCTGTGTCAACATGCTCTACAGACGTGTTATACTGGGCAGTTTTTGATGGAGAGTGGCATCAAGAAGCTGTAAACAAGTGTTGTATTGCGTTAGAATAAGGGGTTGTAGAATGAGAGTGGCATCAACAAGCTGTAAACAAGTGCTGTATTGAGTTAGAATAAGGAGTTGTAGAAGGAGAGTGGCATCAACAAGCTGTTAACAAGTGTTGTATTGAGTTAGAATAAGGAGTTGTAGAAGAAGAGTGACATCAACAAGCTGTAAACAAGTTTTGTATTGAGTTAGAATAAGGAGTTGTAGAAGAAGAGTGGCATCAACAAGCTGTAAACAAGTGTTGTATTGAGTTAGAATAAGGAGTTGTAGAAGAAGAGTGGCATCAACAAGCTGTAAACAAGTGTTGTATTGAGTTAGAATAAGGAGTTGTAGAAGAAGAGTGGCATCAACAAGCTGTAAACAAGTGTTGTATTGAGTTCGAATAAGGAGTTGTAGAAGAAGAGTGGCATCAACAAGCTGTAAACAAGTGTTGTATTGAGTTAGAATAAGGAGTTGTAGAAGAAGAGTGGCATCAACAAGCTGTAAACAAGTGTTGTATTGAGTTCGAATAAGGAGTTGTAGAAGAAGAGTGGCATCAACAAGCTGTAAACAAGTGTTGTATTGAGTTAGAATAAGGAGTTGTAGAAGAAGAGTGGCATCAACAAGCTGTAAACAAGTGTTGTATTGAGTTCGAATAAGGAGTTGTAGAAGGAGAATAGAATCGACACAGGACTGCTGTTCCTGATGCTATGGAATCGACCAGTTTGCTCTTCCACGCGGCAACCATGCTGTTGACAATACCGATCGTCGCTGTCTGTCACGACCGCTTCATGTTTTGAGGACGTACACAAGACAATGCGACGACGTTCTTTCGGAGAACTTCAGCATCAGACTCCCCCAGCAAGCTTTACCAGGACCTAGATAACAACAATTTCCCCTTCGTTCTCTAGGCTGTGCTAACATGGTGTGCCGATGTGGAGAGCAAGTGTCTCTTCTGTATAAGCTCACCGGTCCTACCGTCAAAGGGTTAGCTTCTACTTCTTGAAGTAAATATTTGAAACGAGTGGAGAGAACGAGGATGCAATCTATAAGGAATTTAGAAGAAATATTGGCTCATCTGCGGTTCTGATGCAGGCAGACACAATTCCTGCTTCGTCTGGGCAATTTATGTGAAGCAGGTCTCCTGCATGTTGATATGCAAGTCTCCTGCATGTTGATATGCAAGTCTCCTGCATGTTGATATGAAAGTCTCCTGCATGTTGATATAATATATTCTCGGCTCTGCCAAACAGAGCGAAGGATGAGGCCCATATATATGAACAATCTAGCAGAGCTGTACTGGATGCTAAATGATGGATAAGAAGGAGCCTCGCCATCAACTGTCATGTGATAATTCTATCCAAAAGTCCTTAGAAGAATTTAACCCACTACATTTTTACTTTTAAGTATAATCTGTATACTTATACAAATATTACACAACTGAGTGTGTGGGAAGAATGAAAGATGGAGTGAAAAATTGGTAGAAATTAAGACGCGCCTGTGACCAGTTATTCGCCCTTTTAAAATAAAGATCATTCATTCGACCTTTCCCGATCTACCCACAATGCAGTCGGTTTGACAGCCGATGACCATCATCGTTTGATCTAAGATATTTTAATACATATTACACTTTTGTCTGTATTGAGTAAAACTTAGTTATAATTGCCACTGTGTCCATTATCTGCCTTTTAACATAAAAAAGTAATGCATTTTGTCCTGCAAAGTCTGGCCTGATATGGGATCTGAAAAGTGAAACGGAACCAAATGTTATGAGAACTTTGCTTCCGTGTGTAATGCCTGTGTAAATGATGACGTGATAGATTATAGCATAATGCTGTGAAAAAAAAAAGATAAGTAAATACAAACTGCGCTATGAAAACAAAAAGTTAAGTTATTCTGTATGCGATTCCCATCGGCTTTAGTTTTTATTGGCATATCAAACACACTACAAGTTCAGACAACTTCAGCAAAGTAGTAAAACCTGGACGCTGAAAGAACTGCCGCGTCTTGTAAGCGTTGTACAAAAATATAAGCATTGATTAGTTCTTTAAGTTCTATATTTGTTATCATTACAGATTTTCACTAAAAATCGTTCAAGGAAAGAGAGCTGTCAAAACTGCTGAACAGGATGTACACTCAAAATGTAATCTTTGTTGTTATTTATTAACTTGGATTAAATATAAGAGAAAGGTTTGTCCATAAGCTTCTGTAGTGCTCTTTTTAATCTTTACGAAAAGAAACAAACAAACAGACAAATAATCTTGGACTTTATTATCTTGACAGGGGTGGATCTGTGTAGCTTAGAAGCTAAAATATCAGCCAAGACCCTATTCTACCTCCCAGTGTGCTGCCGCTGGAAACAGACAGTAGTCTGGTTAAAGGAATAGGGATCTCAAGATGAACTCCAGCTCCCCCCTCCCCCCCCCAAAAAAAAAAAGCCCGAACCGAAGAACGGCGACACAACGCGTCCAACACTCTTCTGAAGGCGCGAAAGCCGACGAAGATCATAACTGTAACTAGGTCAAATACTTGTGTCTCTCTGATTTCATTCTTGAACACAGGATCTCAGCATAAGCGCACGCACTCCGTAGCACCTCTGAGATTTCATTAAAGCTCAAGAACCACGACATCGAAGACAGAACACACTCCCGTAACTCCTACTCTAAAGAGTAACGATTTTTTAAAAAGTGTTTAACTTAACAGAAAATATTCTTCATTTAATCCAAGAATCGGAAACTGAAGGACACAGCACAACTTATGTGGGATAAAGTGTGGTGAATAAAGAAGACATGCTGACCTTGAGGATTCAAACAAAGAACACAAGGAAAGAAGAGCGGGAGAGAATGAATGGAGAATGAAGCATCGTTTTGTGGAGATTTTAAATCCCTCGATTTAAACCAGCTATAAAATGGAAGGTTCAGCTTTGAAAATAATTTACATCTTCATCTTTTTAATTCTTCAGTACAGATCAGCCTGATATATTTAGCAATTCTCTTCACTGTTTGATCAAATTACGGCGGAGAACTACCAGAACTGTAAAGCTGTCGTCTGCGTTAGAGTTAGATAGTTTGTTTTTTTTCCTCCCACTGATTTCAACATCTCAGACAGATATCTTTTCTGAATGAGTACTTTACACTGAGTGAACTTTCTGCTAATTCTCTGTTCACTTTTGAAAGGAAAGCAACTAGTTCATGATCTTTACGATTATGTTCATACCAACAGATGAATTACAGGGGATTTTTTTTCCTCCCTTCCAACGCGAGTAAAAGAACTAGGCCAATTTACTGAGGTTTTCTTCTATGACGTCATAACATGTGTGTCAGTGTTATCGAACTGTCAAAGTTTCGTGATTACAGCTTTCGATACTGCTCGGCCTGATGTAGTCAGCAACAAAGCGAAGGACACCGCACAGATTATGTGGGATAAAGTGTGGTGACATGCTGACCTTGAGGATTCAAACAAAGAACTCGATGAACGAGGAGCGCGAGAGAATGAATGGAGAATCAAGCATCGTTTTGGTGGAGATTTTAAACTGCGCATTTCATACAACAGCTAGGGGTTGGGGTTGGGGGGGGGAGTGCGAAGGGAGGGGGTGTCTGAGCTCAGTGAGACAATAAACAAAATATTTTAAGTGAACGGTTTTATTAAGTCTCCGGATAAGATCATAAAAAAAATAATTGTTTATTGTATGTTTCCCTTTTGGCTTGCGTTAAACTCCGCCTCACTGGTTTTATTTAAAAGTTATTTCACACTGTGTGAAACTATTTATGTTATATTCCAAAGGGTATTTTTAAATAATGGATTACAATATAATAAAATAAATGCATTTATTTCAAATGAATTGTTACGCCACTAAACTGAGACAAAAGATAAATTCCCATACGAACGAACACAAGACGGGTTACTTACTTTGTTCTCACCTGTGAAGAGGGCTAACAAGAATCAGGATGTGAAGTTGCTCGTCTGCTGGTTGTTTGACTGCTGGGCTCCGAAAGTTTGTGGGTGTTTTCGTCTGTTCTTGTCCTTAGTCCCTGATCGCCTGGCTGTTCTAGCGTTCTAAGTCGCTTTGGTTCTTCGTTTAAAAAAGAAAACGCAGCGCCTAGTCAATTCGGTTTTTTTTTCTATGTTAGGAGCCAATAAAATAAGTGCTGGAAGAACTGGCCTCCAAAGCTCTGGCACTAAGACAAACAAACTGTCCAAGATTTGAGAGGTCTTTTATACAGGTTCTGAAGTTGAAGTATGTCACAACCAGGTATGGACAATTTCTTCGCCGCGGCTTCCAATCAGGCAAGTTCGTTAGACTCCAGACTCACGTTCTTTGGACAATAATATGTACACTGCTACTTGCCAGTGCTTGGTTGCTCCGGGAAGGAGTGAAGGATTGTTATGTTTTCAATGAATTTATTAACTATCACAGTGAAGATAGTTGCAGGAAACAAGTCGAAAGATTTCATCTAATGGTTGGTAAACAAGCCACGATTGTATCTTTATTTCATTTCATTTCTCTGAAATGAGCTCTCCGGCTCATTGTATCTTTACAAAAGTAGATAAATGAAAATGAAATAAAAAGATTAATTAGAATGAAAGTACAAAATATGAGGACAATTTTGACTGAGATATAAATTGGGACACGCACTAAATAGGAACATGTTTTGAAGCAGGGAAAAATAATTTCAAAATTTTCTCTATAAAATAAAGTTTAAAATTCCTTGGTGTTGCTGTTGAGTTTTCTCATTTGAATTCAATTCTTGTTTTAAATCAATTGAACTGGTTATTTTCACTCATTGCCCAGGTTTGGCAAGAGGAAAGGAGGGTCTGGTTTGTACTT